>VYZW01001323.1:350725-375862 GCA_013401315.1 Balaeniceps rex | reverse complement strand
GGACACGACAGAAAAAACATTGGAAAGCAGCATCTCCAACAGATTTTACGTCAGGACGCCCACCAAGCATGGCACTTTTGGCTTTTGATATGAACTAATGAGCTCTTTGTAAACAGCAAATGGACCCTGAGCTTTTTTCCCCCAGACTGCTGCTGCTGTTTAGGAAGATGAGGCCAGAAAAGCTGGGCACTCGCTGCCGAGTGCAAAACCACAACCATCAAATTCTGGCCCTTATGGAAGAGGCACTGGAAGAGGAGAAATATTTTGGAGAAAGAAACCTTCTCCCGATCATCCTAGGACAGAGTCATTGGTCTGAAGTTCAGCGAGGACGATGGGGGGGCAGTGATTTACGCTCTGGACTGAACAGCAGCCTTCGGCCTCTCATTGCATGCTGGAAATTCGGTTGGTAACCTGGCAAGGCAGGAGGCCAAAGCTGCTACAGAGGGATTTTGCCCACAGACAGGACTTGCAAAGAATTACTGAAGACATCTCTGGCCATGTCAGCCCAAGCAATGCCCTGGTACTGCCCGAAGGATGCGAAGTCCAAGAGAGGCGGCCAGCATGATGTGTAAGGAAACATCTTCTCATGTTTCCTTATGAAAGCCCCAGTCCATTTTATGGACAAAGTCCAGCAAGAGCATCCAGATGCTAATCGCTATTTATACTTCAGCCCAAACCAGCCTTCCCCATCTCAACATAGCCTTCAAAACCTATAGCTCCCATACACCTCAGCAGCTCGGCAGCCTGGCAAGATAGACCAGGTTTCTCTAATATTTAGCACCACACACACGTGCTACTCCCATGCTTTTTCAGTCTTGGATAAGAAGCCAATATTTTAGATTTAGCCGTAAAGGACAAGGTTAAAAAAAATAGTCAAGGGCTGTCCTGAAAGCAGGAAATTATTCTCAAGCTATATTAATTGCATTCAAGACTCTGCTACACGTGTCCCATACAAGTCCCCATGTTTCCCTCCCTCCCATGACAGGGCGGGGGTGAGAAGCAAGGCAGGAGACAGAGCCCATTTCCCCTGTCCCTCCACCCAGCAGGATCCCAAAGCGATGCACAGGGGGGTCCCCGAAAACCAGAGATGCTGCACTGAGGGCTACAATAAAGCAACGGGCAAGACTGGAAATGGAGACATGAAATCACACAGCCAGCTGATGACTGACTCAGTCCAACAACTCCCCAAGCCAACGGCATGTTTTTGAGTGAAACTGAAAGAATCTGGATTTTTCTAACCAAAAAAAAAAAAGCAAATCAGCAAATTGTATTTAAAATGCTCCCCCTCCGCACCTTGCAAGTTTGCTGTGCAACAAGACCAGAATGTGTTGTCTCTTCTTCCTCAAGGCGTGAAACAAGCAGTGTGTGAAGGGAAAGAAAAAATAATAATAATAAAAAAAAAAATACACCTGCAAAACCAAGCTCCTGGTTTAAAATCCAGGGAGGCAGCAGCCTCCCCCCACTCCTAGGGGACCCCTTTTCTACCTGCCAGAAGATGGCTGTGAAGCATCCCAGCGCCCGCGGGCCTCACCCTGCTCTGTCCCTTGCTGTCAGGGTTGCGTAAACTTGGAGGATCCGGCAAATTTTTATGGTTTCTGCGAGAGCACCCTGTTGCAGCACAATGACACCAGCTTGGGAATTTTTTTTTTTTCCCCACTTGCCCTTTCCAGTACAGAACCTTAATTTATGACTATGTCCCCAACCCCACTGAAGCACATGGGTAATGGCTTCTGGCTGATGTGCTTTCTGCAACCTGTCACTCCCGGCTCCATACCTGACGGGACTGCAGACAGCATCCCCAGGACTGCAACAATTTTTCCAAGACAAAGAACAACTCGCAGAAGCCAGGGAGATTTCCCCCCCCCGTCCTTTATGCCGCTAGGAAAGCTGCTTTAGGGATGGTGGAAGGACGGTGCTTTCTACGCGGTGCCTTTCACTTACCTGCCTTACCCTCCCGCTGCGCCGAGTTTTACATCAGCGCTCTTTTGTACAGAAATATTGTTTTATCCAGCAGGATGTGTTTAATTTGATGTGGCTGTCATATGGGAAAAGGTGCGTTTCAAGAGTCGAGGTTTTCCGCAGTGCCGTTACTTATTTTATAGTCTTCTGCCATATCTATTTCTTCCCCTCTATTTCCCAAAATCATTAGTAACAACCATTAATCTCTGCCTGCGAGAACGTGCCTCGCTTCTCCCCCCACCCTGAACTGTTAGTGTCCCTTGGAGATTCTACATTTTAAAGTCTTTTTCCCCTCCTATTTTCAAATTAACTGCTTGAAACCGAACAGCGGAGTAAGAAATGAAGCCCCATCACTGTTTGTGAAGGGGTATTACGTTCCATAATATGATCTCTCACCTCAAACCTAATAATCAATTAGAAAGAAAAAAAAAAAAAGAAAGAGGTTCCTCCATATTCAGGTACCCAATCGCCCTCCTAATTGCGTGCACGCAGAAAGACAGCCTACGCGGTACAATCCCGGAGCATTGACAGAGCAGGCGTTTGACAAAACCCATGCAGATGAGTAGAATAAAATTGAGTTACTAACCATTAAGTGTCAAGTGTTTGAAATCTTTCCCCCTTGCGTAAAGAGCAATATTAATAAATCTTTAAGAGAGGGAGCGCGCAGAGCTTATTCACTCTTCTGACCACCGCCGCAAATTGAACAGATGTTTTCATTGAGTTGTCCAACAACGCTGTCTCCAGCTTTTTTTTTTTCCCCCCTGAGTAGTTACAGTTAATTCAAAAGCCATCAATGTATGGGAGCAGTTTGACAGGAGGAACCAATTTATTAACTCCCCCTGTCAATCAAGCACATGAAGCCATTCAAAGGCAGAAAGGTGCATTAACACACACCGGCGATAAATCGGTTTAAAAGCCAGGAGATGGGGAGGGGATGGAATCGTGCGGCAACATTGAGGTGACCACCCTGCATGTCCTGCGGTCCCCAAAATTGCAGAAACGGTGATAAAACAAGCTTCCCAAGAGGCAACCCTGCCAGCCACACAATCAACACAGCCAGGGCAGGGCAATGCCTACCAACACCCCAGCCCCAAACCGGGGATGCGCACTGGGATAACGGCAGTTTTCTGCCTAGACGCTTCCCAACAGTAGGAGTTCTATTCCGCAATCTCAGCACCATGGCACGTATACACCTTTGCAGAAGGGTTCTCTTCTGCCTGCTTATTTTCATACAGGAACGTGGTGGTTTTCCGTAACGAGGACTTAGCTAAGTAAATTTTCACGTTTTAATTGCTCAGATGATTTTGAGGCAGGTGAAGAGACCTTTTTTTACCTTTTTGTTGGGTTTTTTTGGTTTGGTTTTTTAAAATACGATTTCTTTTACAAAACTGAACACCAGGAAGCAACAACTGCAAACTGGTATGGGGAGGGAATAGCTTGAATTTTTCAGTTTAAGGACTAAGTAATACTTCCATGATGACCAATTATAGAAAGTTTAATTAAAAGGTTAATTTTTCAACAAGCCTAGAAGGCTGAAAAGTGTGTAAAAAGAGTCATCAAGGCTATCGTGGGATACCTTTGGCAGCAGCACAGGAAAGCGCCTCGAGCTGTTCCCCACCTCACCCGGCCGCCTTCGGAGCTGGATGCATGCCTCTGCAGCGTTTCATTGATAAACTCCGAACTGTGCAAGTGGCTGGAAACCAGCCCATCCCAAAGCCATCTCTTTCCCAAGCACCCTTCACTCGACGTGCCCGCCACTTCACCGCAGCCCCAGGCTGGATGGCAAAGCACGCCGAGGTGCAAGAGCGTAACGTGTGATGCTCCATCGTGGCACGAGCTTTGCCCGAGCATCGTGGAACGCAAAGGAATCGTCCTGCCTCCTCTCACGTCTTCTTGCTTTGCTCCTCAGTCAAGAAAATCAGCCAGAGAGTGGTGGAGCAGATCCAAATTGCAGAGAGCTCGGATGAAAATGTTGCGTGCAAACATAGAAGTAAGGGGTCATGGGGTGTACTTCCCCCCCACCCCGCCTTCTTTTTTAAGCTCACACAATCCAAATATATCGAGTCCCTGATCTGGCAATATGCACAAGCATGTTTATCGCTGTTTGCGACCATAGCTTTTTTTTCTAAGAGGTCCCATTGATAAATTCAAAGTGAAAACACAGCTCACCTTCCCCCACCAAAAAGAAAAATTATGAGCGTATGCATATGCAAGTATTTCCCTACAGCACAGGGAAATACTCTTGGCCCATAATACATTCCCTTAGAATATTAATACCTCCACAAAGATATATAGATAGCCTCTTAAGTTGAATATATACACATATATACATGCATATATACTTTTGCCCCCCTGCCCTGTGTTTTTTGCTTTACCAAGCCTGACTCACATTGATATCCCTGCTCTAGATCAGGTTTGTCACCCATGATAATGCCTCTCACCGGCCAGGAAAAAGGCCTGATTTAACCGAGCTGGGACAGCACGGACATCCAAGCCTGGACACTCCAGAGTAACAAGGAGCACAGCCCAGTGCCCAGCAAGAAGCCGGCCCATGAATGAAGCTCCTACAGATGGCGCTGCACAGATAATTAATGCTACTAAAGTCACCTCAGACCCCCAAATCACCCACCCCAGACCTCGTTGCCACACACACACATCTTTCTGTTTCTTTTGACAGGGCTTAGCCCGCGTGCAAGGGCTCAGGCGTTTGAACGTGAAAGGTGGCGAGACCAAACCTTCGAAATGTTTGATGAGGCAGTTACCAAAAGCAAGGTTACCCTGACACGTTAATTAGTCCACATTGCAAATATACTTTCTTCCTTCTCTCTCTTTCCCTTCTTAAACATAAGCATTAACCTTATTGCCTATTAGCAAAGCAGATATGAAAATTAAAGTGATTGATGAAGTGATTAATTTAATGACGCAGGGTTAAGGGTTTGGGGGCGGGGGGGGAGGGTGTGAGCTTTTTTCCCTTAAGTTTCCTGTTGTTGGGAATAACTAATTTTCTAGCCTTAAGTTTTCATTAACAATGCTGTACTTTCTACAGCTCAACAAGTAATTCCATCAACGGGCCTACTAACAACAAACGACAGAAGACGGGCTCGCGTTAGGAGAATGGAAATCCCCTCCTTAAAATACTCCTCAAATATTGTTGTTCATTAGGGTCGTTACCACACTTAGAAACAAGGCTGCTCCTTCGCAGGGCACTCGAAAAGCCTGCAAATCCAGTTTTAAACAGTAAATAGCCATCGGATTATAATATTGCTTTTCAGATAATACTGAAGGTGAAGGTGATGATCCTACAGCCTCCCTTTCTAAAGAAGAATATTCACACCCGCTCTCAGCGATGCCCACAATGAAGCTCACGACGCAATTTTCCTATTCAAAAATATCTCAATCTCTCTCACAGTCAGAGACTAGCATTTTTTTTTTTTTTCTAAAATCTGGAATTATCCTTTGTAAAAGGCCAAATCAATTCTGCTAGCTGCACACACACGCACCCCGCTGGGGTGATGGACACATATATACGCTCACGCTGTCAGCCCGAAGGGGCACGCCGGTTCCAGCCTTCGTACAGAGAACAAGGCTGCACGTACCTGCTGCCACCGCAGCCCCAAACCCTGAAGCCGCTCGGAGCAAAGGCTATTTAAAATAGCTGGGTTTCGCGCGCCTGCCAGGGACGCGCAGCCTTTTACACTGATTGCTGATGGCACCAAATTCAGTCCAAGTGGAGGGGATGGTTTTAAAAGCAGAAGCAGCGATGTTTCCCCAGACCCTACCAAAGGTAGCAAACTACTTCTGGCCCTGGGAAGACGAGTTGTTTCCCTCTGTCCTTTTCTGAAGGTGACAGATAACCTCAGGGGGAACCAGCTCAGAGCAGCACCAGCTGGAAAGCCTATGGGGAACATCCCACCAGGACCCCAGCCCGGATTTAACCCCTGCTGGTGTCCTCCCCTGTGGTCTATGGTTAAGAACATCCACCCAGCAGCAAACCAAGGAGTCTAGGGTCTGCCTGTGCTTGGCAACTCACCTTCTGCCTGCCAGATAACCAACAAAAAAGCTTTACCGGGTTTTTACCAGCATGAAACCCTTGTCCCCACATCAGCGATAACACAGTAGGGCGACTGGTGCACTTCCTGTGTGGTTCTCAAACTCCGTAACCAGCCACAGGCCAACCTCCATCATGCACTGGCCCACTTGTTTTGCTATGCATTTGCCCTCCCAGCTGGGGATTATTTACATACAGCAGCATAGCTTCACCATCAGCTGAAGCTGATCTGAGGCAACACCACGGCAAAGGGATCTAGCCTGCCCTTCTGCACCAGCTTGACTCTTAGGACTTAGGTGTCCACCTGATCTACCATCAGCTAGGCCTCAGTGCTGGTCTAGCTGAAAACTAGCTGTACAGACTAGAAGAAAAAAGAAAAATCTTGGAGCAAATAGGTGCTAGCTGTACCCAAACATGTAGTGTTGGTGCAGCTGGGGTGGGGAAAGTTCCTCTGGCTGTTGCACTCAACCTTCCTCTCACTTGCACATTCCCACCTTGTCTTCCTGAAAGGGTCTTAGCTTTTCTTTGGAGCATTTTTGGAACTGTTTCAGCAAGCTAACACACACACACACAAATACAGGGATAGTTTTCCCTCTAACTTGGCAGGCGTGAACAGCTCAGTGCAGCCCTGGCTGCAGGGCGGGCAGTAACACGTGGCTGGAGCTGTTGAAGCTGGATGGAGGCTTAACCACTGCACAACCACCTTGGATGGAGCACCTCTAAAGGGAAGGCAGGTGGTATCTTTAATACGACCAAACACAGGCACAGAGGTCCTTCCCCACAAACTCAGCCAGATATGCAGTCACGGGAAAGAAGAGCCCAGCAACACCGGCGTGAAGAGGGCACTGCCACTGCTTGAACATGCGTTTCTTACAAACAAGTAGGCTTTCCCAAGCTCTCCATCCACTCTACTACCAGTGCCACCACATTTTCCAAAAGCATCTTCCAACTTGCCAAGTTTTGCTAGAAGCCAGCCTACCACGTATCATTCGCAAAGGCTCTTGCACTGCCCAGGGCTCCCAATGCACCCACCCTGTGCTGCCTTGCTCCTTTCAAGGGGCTAACCTCAAGCTTTAAAGCCATCCCCTGTGCTCTTCTGAGTCACACCTCCTTAGTACCCAATTAGCACCTCATTAACAGTATGCCCACAATGCTTCCTGGTCTTGCCACCATGACTTTTAACCCCGTGGTGCACAGAGCTTAAATTAATTTTCTCTTTTTAGCTTTAGTAGTTAATTTTGAGCAAGGGGAACACAGCAGCTGATATGCTAGGGCAGCCCCCCCATCTCCAGCAGTAGCTGCATTCTCCTGCAAGCGAGGAGGGAGCCAGGAGACAAAGGGAAAAAGGTCCTGTGCTCAGACACCCACGGTCCCCCCCTCCAAAGCTGTCCCCAACAGATGGCCCACAAGGCTCATGTATGGATATCTGGCCCAGACAGTCCGAAACAATTTAATTAGTCCAGAAGTATGCAGAGACCAGAGAACCAGCACTTTTTTTTTTTGTGGTTTGTTTTTTTTTTTTTACTTCCAGTGATGCATAAGGCAAGTACCATCATGGAGGAGCCCAGCCACAGCAGATGCCTACAGCTGGGGGATCAAACGAGCAGGCAGCATTTAGCCGAGACAGCCCATGCTCAATCACACACAGATAACCATATCTTCAGCAGCAGCTTGAATGGCCCAGCACCCCCAGGGACCATACCCGAGTGCCAAAGCATCTGGCTGCCCAGGACCAGAGCACTGCAGCGAAAAGCTATGGCAGAAGAGATGATTGCCTTGGAAACTACAGATACAGTGCAGGGAGGATGGCAGCCTTCCCTGCCTGGAGAAGAAAAGCCCTCTGGTCCGGTCCTTGCCTAGGGTGAAGAATCAAGTCAAGTCATCCACAAATATCAGAGGGACACGCTGACTCAGATCCACACGCAGAGTTCCCAGCGAGCACCCTGCCACTGCCTGCTAGATGCCAAGTTCCTTTTCCAGTCCTCTTGTGAAATAGCTCTCCATCCCAGAAGGCCCTGAAAGGCAAGAGCTGACACACCCCAACCTAATTACTTTAATCACCACCACCAGCCAACAAAGTACACCTACACTGCAGCAGTGCTCCACTATCCCTGGCCCCTCTCAAGCTGCAACAACTTGGGGTGCACAGTAAGATCCCCGACTCCATGGGAAATGTCCACTATGGCCCATTTTGGTGAAGTAGGTCTCAAAGAGCAAGGTTCAGCCCTGCCCCTCAGAACTTGGCAGAGAAACATCCATGTGTTTCAGAGTCCCTTAGCTAGTGTGGGTTTCCCTGGAAAAAAATGAAAAAAAAAATCAGCTTTCCTCTCAAACTCCTCGTGCCTTCTCCTGCGAGCGGAGGAGGTGGTCTGCTCCACGTAGCCCACCCTGGAAGTGGTCCAGCTTGCCCTGGGAAAGCGTAATCCAAGTTCCCCACTGCAGAAAGTCAAACCACACCGTCATGAATTTGTCAGGCAGCAAAGCTCTCCTATTCAGTGCCACGAGCCAGGCTGGGATCCTCAAACACCCAATGGCACGGCCAACAGACAGCCAGGAGCCCGAGCAAGACTGCTTCCACATGCATGCTCCCCGGCAGAATTTGTGATTCTGTCAATGCCACCAAGAGGTTTGGGTGTCTCCAGCAATCACCCTCTCTCCGACTGCATTTAACCGAAATTCCTGCAGCAGCATTTGGAAGTCACCATCTGCAAGTGCCCAAACGAGCAGGGTATTTTTGTAAGGCATACCCCCTCATTCCCAAAACACGAGCTATTTACGGTGCGTTTACCAGCTCAGCAAAAGTTGCACATAGCAAAGGGGGTCAGAAGCACGAAAAATTCCCCGTCAATCATGCGTCTTGCTTTCTGAGCACGGTGAACCCAGGGGATAGAAAGCACAGCCTGTGCCTCCCGGGGGAGGCATGCAGCTGAAGGGAAGGAACAAGGGCGCTTCAAGCACGAAGCACAGCCCCATAACCTTGCACCCACCCTCCTATGCTTTCAAGCCCCCCCTCTGCCTCCTTTCATGTGCATGTCCCCACCTCCTCGCAGGTGCTGCGCCCAGCAACCCCCAGCCACCCATCCCTCCACATCACGGTGGCACCGAGTAGCTGAGTCAGGGAACACTCAAGGCCTTTGCCCAAAAACCCTGCACCCAGACAGGCTCCGAGTGCTGAGCCAGCACCGCTCGGGGCTGTCACTCGCTAGCAGCCCTGACCATCAGACTTGCTGAGTTAGAGCTTCTCCTTGGCCCCATGCTGTCAAGGGTTAACAAGCCAGAGGAGATGCTGAAGCAGCCAACTTTGGGGGACCCAGGGCTGAGCATCCCATCAGGAGCTAGAGGCATCCCAGTGATGCTCACAGGAGAGCACCCCAGTGGGGTGGAGGGCCGAGAGCCTCAGCTGCACGCTCTCCTGCCCAGAAATAACTAAGGGAATCAAATAGCAGGCAGCCTTGGCAGGAGACCCAGGGGAGACCAGCCTCCCCACCTGCCAGCCATCCCAGGCACCTTTCCCAGCTCTGCAGCCTTCACCAGCATCTTCTCACACTCACATTGCCCAGGGGGTGGTCAAGCCTTGCAACCAAATCCTGGTGGGTTCCCCCCGTCATGCACTGCTCAACCTCAGCAGGTTTTACAGAGGAGATCAGTCCTCCAAATTTAGCCCCCCCGCTCCCCCCCAGTTTTGAGCAGGGCATGCAGGACCATGCTCTGGTGGGGAGAAGGGACACGTTGTCCCCAGCCCACCCGGGCGACCATGCCCCTGACGCAGCATGGTCCTGCAGCAAAGCCAAGTGCGTGCTATCAGCTCGGGTGCAACAATTAAAGCATTTCCCACTCTTTGAAGACAACATTATTCCAGTGATACTAAAACGTTATTGCTGGGATGAAGGGAAAGTGGAATTGCGCTCATCCGAGTGGCCTTTTTTGTCATGCATTTTGCAAGGCATTGAGGCATGAAAGCTTTCAGAGAAACTCGAGTGAATCCAAGCTAGGTGGTTATAAGGCTAGTTACAGACCCGACATGATGGATCATTTTCATTTTCCCATTCCTGTCCTGCATACAGCAAATCCATTTGCTGGGCAATTAGACTCCAGTCATTACATTATACTAAGAAGACATCCTTTTTGCAGTAGGGGGGGACCCCAACCAAGAGAAAACAAGAGCACTGCCTGCCCACCTCCACTTGCTGACAAATCCAGGGCTACAGGTAACCCCACCTGCAGCAACACCACCTCCCCAGCATGCCGGTGAGCATCACACCTTGCCAGAGACCTCCAGCAACTCACCCGGCATCGATATCCACACTGCTCTCCCTTACCCACAGCCCTCTGAAAAGGTTTGGGATTAAACGAAATGGCCCTCGGAATGATTTTGCTTAAGGCAGTGAGCAGCACGATAAAGACGGATGGTCCCTCTCCTGCAAACTCTTCTTTTCTTCTAAGGGCTGTTAACCAGGCAGTGCTTCTGCTTTCGGAGTAAAACACACCACGATCCAGCTACCGGCAGCTGACATGGGCTCTCACCCATGCCACCGCAGCCCAACCAGTCATTATCCCTCCTCCTCCTCCTCTCCAGGCATCTTCCCCCTTCTCCTGCAAACTTCTTCCCCAAACCCTTCAACCACTTTCGCCTTCCTCAAGCTCACCTCTCCTATTCCCCATGCTCCCCCTCCACGTGTGTGTGTGTGTTCCATTACTTCTGGGTGAAATAACTGACTAGAGGGTCAGTCCACCTGAAAATTGCTCTCCCTGGACCTAAATGAAACAGATGGGCATTGATGATGTTTTGGGAGAAATTAATCAGCCTGGACCGGCGGCAGCGCCAGCAGCTCCCTCGGCCCAATCTCGCCTAATGAATTCCAAGCTCTCTGTCTTAATAGCTCCTGACAAGACTAATTTACTCTTGTAAGTGATTAGAGGGGGAATGATCTCTTAATTGTTGCTTAAAATTCCTTTCGGCATGGCAGGCAGCAAGCAGGGACTGCTCGTGTTGGGGCTAGGCAAGGCTGCGCCCGGGGATGCCATAGGGAGGGGAGGAGGGGGCTGCATGGGGGGCATTTGCTCAATGCCACGGTGATGGGCACTTCCAACAGACCCCAAAAAAGGAGCCGTGTTTTTTCTAGGTAAGAGGCACCACATACATTTTTGCTACTTAGAGCCCAGTCAGGATATAAGAAAGGTGTTTCCGGATGATGTCTGTCTTTTTTTTTTTTTTAAGTTAAGAACCCTAACTCCAAAAAACATCTACCAACAGCAGAAAAAACACAGAAGTGCTGTTTGTCAACACTTTCAAGGCTGACGTTTCCCTCTGGTGCATCTGGAAACAAAATCCCAGGGTGCCAATATTCTTAAGAGTGAATTTCATTTCTGTACAGTGTAATACAAAGTTTTAAAAAAAAAAGAAAATTCAACCCCCAAAGTAATTCCAAGCACAATTTTACTCGCACAATATCTCACCGGAAAGCAGACTGTCAGAAATCTTCCCCCATTTTCTGCCAAAATAGAAGTTCAGTTCAATTCCCATAAGGTATTTCAAGCTCAAGTACTTCAAGAACCATGTACTCGGTGAGGAAGCATTTCCATTAAGAAGTTCCCAACCAGCTCTCACCCCTGCTCTTGCACAGCTGCTTCCTTCCCTGGGACTTGGCCGGGGCACATTCGGCACTAAGCGTGTTTGCAGGGACACCGGCAATCGCGGGGCAGGGAGCATACAGACAGCAAAGCAAAGAAACCAGGTGTGAAATGACCTGTAAGGGGCGGGCTTGCTGAAGGAGGCTGTGAAAAATGACATGGATGCAAGTCATCGGGGGGGCGGAAATCAGAAAAAAAAAGTTACAGTGAAGTCAGGTCCTTCCTTTCCTTACATTGCTCACAGCTCACCTTCTGCGGTGCGGTGAGTAAAGGCACCCGAGCGGAGGTTTTCGGTATTATTTCTCACTGCAAATAAACTTGAGCATCACTGCAAGACAAAACTCCCCAGGCAGACGGCTGCGGCTCCAGCAAGCCTTCTCCTGAGGACGCACCTCTGCGCAGAGCTCAGCTACCGCCCGGGAGCTTCCACACCATCTATCCAAAACTTGCTGCCAAGACTCCAGGTCCTGCCTCCTTGCTCAGACACCACCCCAAACCCCGCAAGCAAGACACCACGGGCTGCAAAAGATGCAACCGAGGGGACCCCCAAGAAGAGAGAGAAGCCTCAGCTGGAAGCCTTGGTTGAGCTGAGCAGTCACTAGAGGAGACCTCTCCAGAGTCCTCCAACCCTTGACAGCTCCAGTGATGACTTAGGTGCGGCAAGCACACTTTTTTGAGGCAGCTGCTGCTCAGGTTGCATGGTTGAAGGTGGCAGTAGATGCGAGAAGGGGCCTCCGTAACCTCCATCCCAGCTGCCCTCCGCTCCCAATCGATTCCTCCCACATTAAAAGCCAGTCACAAGCCCTGATTGAAGAGCACAAGTTTAATGGACTGAGAGTCTGGAAAGAGGCCGAGAACGACTGGGTCGATTTCTGCATTTACCAAAAACCGATCCCTAGCTAAATAAAGAAAGAAAAGTAAGCTACATCTGTCAATGACAAGAAAAGCATTTCTTTAATCCTTTTCCATCAGGGGGTCAGCGGCAGTGGACCCCCTGCCCACGGGCACGCCCCACTTACCCACAGGAGTATCCTCATTGATCAGCAGGTAGGTGTCAAAGAAGTAGTTTATGAAGTACGGCAGCCGATTGCCCCGACCTGGGAAGAGGACAAAAGCAAAGCGTTATTTCCCCGGCACGTCACGCACGGACCAGCGCAGCTAGGAGAGGCTCAGGGCACAGAGAGATGCGCGCATGCTGCTTGGCATCATGATGGAAAGGGGTTAGCCCCCCGAAATGAGGGCTAACAGGAGGACAGAAAGCATCACGTGGTCCCCTAAAGAAGCTGGTTGGGGAGCCGCTTCTCTCCACCAGCCTTTCTTTTTTCAGTATTTTCTTTTGCAGGGTGGAGGCAGAGGGGAAGGGAGAAGCCAACAGCTCAGGGACCAGGAACATCAATTATTGTTTTAGCACATGATTAATACCTTTGCTTTGTTCCCACGGTTGAGAGCCTTTCGCCTTGTCAGCCATCCCAGCAAAAGCTGGTGCACCTCCCATCACCCGATCGCCTTTCCCTCTAATTGCCTCCTTTCACCTTTAATAACCAGGCTCACTTCTTTTTACTCCCTTTTTACGGAGCTGGAAGCTCACGAGCCTGCCCCCGGACCGCAGTGCCCCGTACTACAGCCTCATTAGGTGACAGAGTCAAGTGCAGAGCACGTAGGAGAACGACGACCGCAGCCTGAACCGGGGGAAATGTCAACCAGGAAAGATTTACCATTCGAGGGATGCAGGAAAAGAGGTGCTGGGAGCGAAACGCAACAATTTGGTGGTTTGGTGCTGAGGGGGCTGCGTCCGAGGGATGGGTTTTCCTCGATACGCAGACAGAGCCGGCCAAGCCTGCAGGCTTTAAGAAATGCAGTTCAGCTGCCAGGCATCACAAACAGGGTTGCGCGTGGGGAAGCGGAGGCTTGAACCGGTCTGGCCAAAATAGTTCATGACCATTGATGGGGAGATCCAGGAGCCAGCTCCAGGAGGAGAAGAGGCAGGAGCAGGGTCCCAAGCACGGCCCCTGGCAGGGAAACTCACTGGAAGTGATGGGGCATCGCTTCCCCGCTGTGACCCCTCGTAACCGCCTTTGGTTTGAGCTGAGCCAAAACCCAAGAATCGTGCAAGTATAAAACATTGCCAGCAAAGTGGCAGCGTGACAGCCCCTCGCAAACCCCTGCCACACCAGATGCAGATCCAGCCAGGCTCCTTTCAACACAGCCATTACAGAGCATCACCTCCATCGTTAGCCCAGCCGTGCTGCAACAACAAAGACCTTCAGGCAAAAGCATGGCAAACCCTGGACGAGATCAGGTGTCCAGGTTTCCCTCCTGACCACGATACACTCTGCCACCACCCTCATGCCCTGCACTTCAGCATCCCACCTTAAGAAAGAAGAACCAGACCACGTTTCAGCATCCTCTGCACCTGCCCAAGCTCCCAACGGAGGGAGATGTTCCCGAGACCTTTTGAGCACAGGTCCCAGCTATGTTCATGCACAAACCTGCTTAGCACCCATGGGAAACCCACTCAGGGGCAGAGGGCACGGGCAGGGGATGGGGGGGGCGCAGCCTGGGCTCCTCCAGGGCTCCCTCCCATAACAAGACAGGGATTTTCAGCACTGCCCTCTTTCCCAAGGCACCAGGTTTGTTAAACACCTCGAGAAGCGGGAAAGCACTAAAGGCAGCACTCTTGCAAAGGCACATTTAGATCTCAGACTCTGGAGTCGAGTACCTAGAAAGAAAATGAGAAGGACCCCGACAAAATGGGTTATTTAGAGCTAATGGCATCTCCAGAGGCTTCGAAGCACACTCGTAGCTGGCTGCCGTGCCGGGGCCAGCAGGCTTTGAAGGGGGCAGATGAGGCTAAAACACACCAACCATCCCTTCCCGCCAGGGACTTGCTTCTGCAAACCCCTCTATTTCAAAATATATTTCTTAGTATCACCAGTATACTAAAAATAAGTTGCATCTTCTAAATCCAGCTGCATCAGGTGCTGGGAGGCATTCAAACCACCAGTCTGCGAGCGCCCAGGATCTGTGTGTTAGGAGAGGAGGGCGACTGGCACCTGAGAGCTGGGGAAAGCTGAGGGAGGGTCCCGAGGGCAGGACTCTGCTTTGGGCTGTAAATCCCAGGATAAAGAGCAAGGCTGTCACCACGCTGCCAGACTATCGGTGCTCAGAAGGGCAGCGCGCGATGGGAGAGGATGGAGAGAAAGCGTCTGAATGATACAAAAATGTAGGTCAAAAGATGCACGCTATGACGAATGGAAACCATCCCCCAAAAAAAAACCAAAAAAGGGATGCTCTGGCTGAAGCCACAGCCCATCCGCCCTGTTTCCCGGCCAGCCTCAACACTCACATCCCAGCCACAGCTATTTCCCACTCCCCCACAGCCCAGAGCACTGCCAAGGGCTGCGTCCTTGGGAAACCTTCAGGAACTTTCTCCCCACCCCAGATTTGACCATAAGCTCTTACCCTTATAACCCAGGTGCTGCCAAAAGGTGCCTAGCCAGTCTGTGAAACACGAGCCTCCCACACGTACGTCCTGCCACCTAGTCTAAGATGGCCAGAAGCTTTCCTTTCACGTTTAATCCAGGACTGTCAATGTTTTGTTGGCTTTGGGCACGCCGGTCCTTTCACAGAAGTTAATTTGGGAATCACAGCCACACACCACATACCCTGAAAGCAAGTTCACACTTTCCCAAAGGCATCGCTGTGAACCAGCCGTCATCTGTGACTTCATCTAATGGATCATCAGCTGGATGTTCTTTCTGCAAGACCACTGCTATCACCCAGCTATACCCTGGGATGTACCATCACTGTATCCCTCAACACAGTTCTTGCCTGTGGCCCCCCAGCAAGGTGCGTGGCAGAAAACCCTCTCTTCCACAACACACTTGTAACCCTTTACTCCTCCTTCAGGTGCTACCAACAGGCTCCAAGGGATCACGAGCAACGTTGTTTTGATGTGCTGGGAGATTTTCTTCCCTGTGTGTGTCTTCCATGCCTGCTCCATGTTATTCCTGTAAAATCTGCTGCTTCTTTGCCCTTTGGAGTCAGTACTCACGTCCTTGGCCATTGCTGATGCGAGAGCGTGGTGGTCATGGAGGCATTCTTCTAGCTAGCATCCTTCAGTCCTTCCTAACCTGGAGATGATGAAGGGCTCTGCCCATCTCTGGTGACTGCAGCGGTAGCTGGGTAGGAGCGAGCAGACTCCACTGCCATGCCAGAGCTAAACCATCCTACTCCAAACACACCGAGCCCACTCGTGCCACACTTCTGCCATTTACCCTACCAAAATACTTTGCCAGGAGCTTTGCAAGTCTTCTGGGAGAGGAGCTCCATCATCCACAGCCCCCAGGCCACATGGCAGGGCATCCACACACTTCTCCCGATCCCAGGCACAAGCGTTGTGCCAGAGCTTGCTTGTTGAGGGCAGGAGCTCCTCGGGGAGGTGACAACCAAGCCCTGGGCAGGGCAGGGTTTAGGAGAGAGGGGCTGACACACTGCCAATCTGCAAGCCCCCAAATCCCCATTTTCCCGCAGTGCCTCTCCAAGGCTTTGCAGCTTGCTCTTGCCTATCTGCTGTGTCCAGCCAGGCACCCGGAGCAGGGCCATGCACACGCCAGCTATGGGTGCTGCGGCCAACCGCCCAGCGAGGGATGAAGGAGCAAGTCCCCAGCCAGGCAAGCAAAACTCACCATCCCACCTCCAATGGGGTGTACTGGACCACTTGTGGCAAGTGATCTCTCTGGGGGGGCAAGTTTTAGGAGAGTCAGACTGGGGCAAAAGACTTGCTGGGTTGTCTTTTTTACTTTTTTTTTCTCTTCTTTTTTTTTTTTTTTCTTCTCCCCCTTCCCGAGGAGTGACAGGGCAGTTAACTGGTGAGGCTATACTTGATCCAATACGACACCAGAGGGAGATTGACTGTGCTTGTCAGTCACAGCTAATGTCATCCACTGACTGCTTAATCAGCCTGCCAATCTGGGCAAGCCATCTTGAGGCTTTAGGAGGGGGGAAAGGGAAAAAAAGAAAAAAAAAAGCCTTTATTCCAAAGGGCACCGTGCTATCAAATGGACACACACTCACTGTTGTTTATCAGCAAGCACCACACAGGCACACACCCCCCGGCCTCCCTCTCCCCCCCCAGCACCCAGGGGCTAAAGCCCGTTCATGCAACAATCCCAATTTTCACGGGGCTTTGTGGTATGTTTACAGCACTTATGCATCCTAGGATACACCAAACCTCGGCCCAAGAGGCACATTTGCTGCACCAGAAGGCAGTTGTCCCACAAGTTGTCCCACCCGGTGGCCAGGCTGGACCCCACGTCCCCCCACCAGAAGCCCACACACCGGGCAAAACTAAGAGCATCATGCTCATGGGGCAGAGCCTGGCAGTGGGAAGAAAGCTTACCACGGAGGCTCTGCCTGCCCAAATCCCTGCCCTTCCCTCCAGCTGGAATGAGAAAAGAGGTTTTGCAGCTCAGAGAGGAGTTATTTCCCACACAGCATATACTGAAGCACAGGTCAGGTAATAATTCTGCTGCTGAAAGCAGTATACGTCCGCTGTTGAACACCTAACAAGCTTCTGGTTTGCATCCTTGCCTTGTGTCCGCTCCCTCTAATTTCCTTTAGGTTTTATTTACATAAAATGACCCAATGCCACATCTATCGCCAGGTCCACCACCAGCTTTGACTTTGTGAACCCACATCTGGAAGCTGCCAAGGTCTTCCCAGTGAGATGCACCAGGAGCACCTACCACGGTTGGGTTCACCAGCGCACCCTCTTCCTCCAAGCCTCTTTCCAATCCCTCCCAGGAAGGGCCATCCAATGCCATGTGTGTCCTTTTACTGACTGTAGGAAAAGTGGCTGCACAGGAGCACAACGTGCAGGTCCCTGGGACCACTCGTGATGGAGATGGGTGCTTAACTGTACCATCCACACCTCCCCATCACCACAGCAATGCCTTTAGATATTCACCAGGAGACCACAAATGCAGCTAATATTACCCTTGTACCTCGCAAACACGAGACCAGAGCAGGTAGAGGGGTGGGTAGAGAAGAGCGCGGCACTGGACAGACAGACAGACGACTTACCCAGAGAGACCAGCTCCAGGAGCAAGAGGGGAAGCAGAAAGTTGCCGGCAGCAGCGTGACGCTTCATGGTTCCTGTCAAAGAAGAAAGGCAGCGTCAAGTCCAGTGCTTTATGGATGTTACCTTGTCTCCCCAGAGCAGGCTCGGGGATGCAGCCCTGGCCCAGCTTGCACCTTCGTGCCCCGACGCCGCAGGGGGACACCCAGGAGATCAACATTTTGTTAACGCTTGGCTTTTACGCAGGGCACTTCACCCAAGAGTGCCACCACCACGTTCTTGGTTCATGCAGCCCCAACCATCCTCTTGGCAAGCGCCAAATCAAAATCAGGATTAACCTGGCATAGGTGATACATTTTTTTATTTTCCCTTTCTAAAGCGTATTTGCTCATCTCATGCGAGGGGATAAGCGATGGTGACCTCTGCGGTCAGGGCCGGAGCAGAAGCAGCCCCGGCTGAGATGAGCCGCTCGAGCACCAAGTGGGATGTTGAGGGTAAGGGAGAGCCACCGCAACCCGGGAGCCACGCAGCAGTGGGCAATCAGCACTGGGATTTAAGATGTTTTGGCAGCATGGGAAGCTTGACCCAGAGTCACTGAAGAGGCACCAGGATTTCGGAGGACAAAGCAGAGCCCCTCAAACCACCCAGGGGGCTGAGACAGGCACTGCGGGAGCACTGGGAGCAGACAGGCTTGCAAACGTGCCTGCGCCCTGCTCTGCCTCTCAAATTTCCCCGGCTTCGCATCCGATACAGCACATGACTCCTCACAACGCGGCGGCAGAATAAAACAGCGATGAGGAGCTGCTTAGCACGGCCGCATCCTCCCACGGTTTTCAGACCATTAAATACGAAGCTCTTTCCGAACCAGCCCCGCAAAACCTCGGCAAAGTCCTGTTTTGCAAGGAAATTCATACATGTGATATTTTAAAACATTCCACCCCAGAGGTGAGAATAAATCCTATACGTTACACACAGCATATAGGCTCAACAGAAACCCCCGGGCAGCTCACACAGAGCCAAAGACCCCCCCTCCAAAGCAGACGGGACATCTCAGTGACCCGTCTCCAAAGCTCTCCATATTCCTGCAGGTGCTGTGAAAGGTGTGGGCCAGGGGAACATTTTTGTACTGTCTCAGCACATCCATGCAGCAGCAGACCCGAGGACACGAGAGGCAGAAAGCGTACGTGACAGCCAAGCCTTTCGGGCAGCAAACACAGAAGTGAACCCATAGTTAAATCCATACGCAGCTCCCACTTGAGATCAAGCACTGACCTGAGCCGTGAGGGCTGAAACAACTAATAGATCCCATCTTCCATTTACCAGCCTAAGCGGGGACGTGTTACGCTTGCGGCTGGTTGTATATACAGCAAGTTTTGGTCCACCCAGCACTCGCAGCACTCGGAGAGCAGACTACTAAAGCAACAGACCCGAACAAACTGCATCGATACGCACAATTCCCACTTGGGGGGCACCCAAACAGACAGCTTATCCATAAACCCAGGGTACCACCTTGCCCACCATCGCTCTCAGTTTACCCGAAAGCAGCGGCTCAGCCCTCCCTTTACAGCACCCTGCTCTATACGCACCAAACGTGACGACAACGTGCAGGGTTACCCAAAAGCGTGGCACTGTGATGGGCGCAGGCTGCATCCCTAAGCCCAGCTAAGGGCGGAGGGGGCAGCACCCATCGCCACTCAGAGACGCACAGGCACCCTGCGGGGTGGTCCTTACCTCTGCGAGGGAGCCCGTGCCCCAGCCCCACCTCCGAGGATGCTCCTAAAGGAGCTTCAAAGCAAAAGCTACACGTATTTTATTTTTACTGGTGGATGTGTCGGAGAAGACTGTTCATAACAACTCTGTCACCGTAGAAAGGGCCCTTTCCAATTTCTTCAGCTATTTTGCCATGAAAGAGTTTCTAGGAGGAAGAGGTCTGCGCCTAGGCAAGAAAAACAACACTGTGGGCTTTTGTGTGCATCTTTAGGAAACTCAGCACAAGCCTGAGAAGACATTTGGGATCAGCGCCGCTTAACTTGTAGGTGTATGGTGCCCATCTCCCTGGAAAACTTGCCACAGGTCTGCAACACATAGACAGGGCAGGAGAGTTCGATCCTCCACCCCCAATTAGTTTCTGACTTCTGAGTGTTCAGTGCCAGCAGAGCATCCAAAACCCCAGTTTCTAACCAAAAATTACTTCTTCCCCAGGAGCCAGGCATCCTATTGGGCCCTTTAAATCTTTAGATTCAGCGAACAAAGGCAGCATAGACTCTTTTAACAAAGAAAAACCCCAAACTTCTCCATTTTCCCCCTCCTTTAATAGGTTTCAGAGAGGAGAAAGCCTCGGACATAGACAACGCTGCTGTTTCAGGTCCCCGCATCCCCCTGGCCAGCATCAAGCTCGGGGTGCAGAGCCAAAGCCCATCGTGCTGCCGCCAGAAAGGACGCGATGGACACGAGCAAGGCAGCACAATCCCGAGCTCTACGGCACAGCAGAAGGTGGAGGAGATGCCATTGAGGAAAATGCTAACTTTCTTCTCAAATAGCACCGCTTATCAGCCCAAGTGAGCGGAAACATTATTTTCCAGCTTTACAGACCATGCTTAAAAAGCGACAGGGCAGTGGAAAAAACAATTTACGTGATGTAGAAATAAAGGCAGTTGACAGCATCCCCTTTCGAGTGTCATGATAAATCTAAATATTGTATATTCCAAGTCAGTCACTTCATTATGTAAGTAATTGCCTGAAATGTCATTTTGATTTTGTCTGTCTTCATTAATATTGCAGCTCTTCACTGGTTCTCCGAGATGGTTCACTCGAACATTGCAAATTTAGGAACGGGATTGAGAAATCTCTGGGGAGAACTTAAAAATTGTGACTAAGAGCATATTAAATTGCACCTTCTGCCTGAAAGAGGCTCTTTGTAGGAAGCATTCGGTGCAGTTTCCAGCATAATAATGTCTCTGGGCAAGTCATCTCTGGGAACTTAACTGTTGTCTCCTGGCTGCAAAAGCACTGATGTTAAACCCGAGATCTCCCAGTCCGCTGGCAACCCCTCCCCAAGGCACGGGAAGCGGCAGACAGAACCACATTAAATGGTGATGGATGGGAACCGGAGGAGCCTCTGCCGCCAAAACACCGCTCTACAAAGAAGTCCAGGGCTTGAAAGTTTAGCAACTGGCTCGGGTCGAGCAGAGGTTTTTCAGCCCACTTGCCCCAAATGCCTCCTTCCCAAGCCTGGGAAGTGGCTTTTTTGCTGCTTAAACAGCATCGCTGCATCCCTCAATGTGGCAAAGATCCCACCTGCTTGGGTACGCAGACGGAGCCCAGCCGGCGCATGCTCCAGTCCTCGGCACACATTAATCCAAATGAAGTTGGCAACGAGACTCCAAGAGCCTTCTAGCACCTCACCTCCGCGAAACGCTGGAGTAGAGATGCTCCCGCTTCCCCGAGCCCGGGCCACATATTGCTCTTGGGGTGCTTAAGCATCGGCTTCCAGGCTGTGCACCTGTACTGGTTATTTTTAAATGCACTGTCGGGGTGCTTGCGTGTGAGAACGGCTCACACGCACACAAAACACACTTAATTGCCTCCATCAGAGCAGCAGCGGCTGCGCCTTGCTGGCAGAGATGCTCTCACGTTCGAGCTGCTGCTGGCATCTTTAATCACCCCCCGCAAAGCCTCGGCCCCTCTCCCCTCCACCTGGTCTTCCCTTCCCCAAACAGCACCACGACACTTGCACCTCAAAATTTATAGTGTCAGCCTCTCTGTTTGCTCTGTGCTGTTCCAGGAGCATAAAGAAGAAATGAAAGTGTAAATCAAAGCGTCTCCCAAACGGCTTCCGTGTGAGGAAACTATACACGCCTTCCTAAAAAGCCCCTTCTCCGGTGACGCAGCATGACCGATGTCCCCCAAAGAGGGGAGCCCGGCAGCCAGCACTGCCCATCCGCAACATTTGCTCTTTTGTAGGCAAAGTGGAAGTCCCCGAGATGCTACCAGGATCTCACCGTGCCCGTGGCACCCAGCTAGCTGCTGGAATACCCCTCTCCCCCCAGCACGCCATCCATGCCCACTCTTCCCAACATCCTCCATCATGTTGGGCACCTTGGAAGAACAGCCAGGAGACACTTCAGCAAGGGCCACCACCAAACAAGCCCTGGAGAAACCACCCCCACGGTCCTCTTCAGCAAAGCACATCACCTGGCACCAACCCTCACGCCAGAACACAGTCCGTCTCGGAGGCCCAGCAGTTCCCGCTTTCCCATCTTTTCCATCCCTCTGCTCCTCAAATGGAAGCACCGCTAGAAATTCACTTTTTCTACTTCTTACTGCTTCTTGGCCAGGTCTTTACAATAAGTAGGATTCAAAAGGAAAAAAGTAAAAGTTAATTTTATTCCTCCCCCCCCCTCAAGTATTGGCATGAGCTATACACAAATCATAATTCCTAAAAATAACAAATTGCAGAACAGGGTAATCAGAAGTAAATTGATATTGATAAATAAGCTTTTCTTCCACGCGGTAGGTGGTTTATTTTAATCTAATGAGTTTTATATTTTCTGAGCTTTCAGATTCCATGATGAAGAGCCGTCCGCGCTAGAATTACAAAGCGCTTTGAAATATTGTAATTCTATGGCTCATTTTGTCAGGACTCTTGAAAATGAGATTTGTTCCCAGTGAAAAAATTTGCCCTTTTTTTTCTTCTATTCCCTGCAGTGAAGGAAAAAATTTCCTTGTTAAATAAACACAGGCCAGCGTATTTGTATGCACGGGGGGAGCGGAGGGGGGATGCACACAGAACAGGGAGCAAGGTGGCACGGCTGCCGGCGGCTGCCACAACCCACCTAAGCCCTGAGAGAGCGCTTGCAGGAGAAAGAGCATGAAAGATGCTCTCTCTCTCCCCTTCCTTCACCCCAAAAGCAAAGCTGAGGTTGGAGACACAGGTGTTTTCTCCCCACCCAGCCCAGGGGTGGCCCACAAAGCCGACAGCGAGTCCGAGCTGCTCTGCGCATCCCGGCTAGCACCAACTGCTGATATTTAAACCTTTCTTCCAGCAGGGAAAAAGCCAGAGCTGTTACTTTCTAACAACTAGTAGCACCAAAGTTTCCCATGTTTCCAGCAGTTTACTCCCATTTCAAAGCAAGGACAGGAGTGGAAACATTTTGGTTTGGGGCTGAGAGAGGTTTCCTTTCCCATAGGAAACAAGCATTAGCTCCGAGACAACATTAACATGTTGTTTAACCAAGACCAGAAGAAAATGCCATGTTTGAACTTCTCAGTCCATGCAGGAAAACCTTGCCTGGGTTGGAAGTGAAATTGTTTTTCCAAGTGATTGCAGTTGCCGTAAAACAATCCCAGTAACTGCCCGGCTCTGCGTTAGCAATATGCAAACCCTCCGCTGCAACACACCCCAACCCCGGTATCCCCAAGGAAAGTCATTTAGTGCTACAAGTGCAAGCATCCAATTCACCTCTTCATTCATGCAATATTAAAATAACACCCTGGGGGCTTTGGGAAGGGGGACCCCGGTTCCCCGCTGCAGCAGTCATGGCCACCCATCCTTCCACGGCAAAGGCAGTGTCTTTCTTGGGTAGCTGGAAGACAAGATGCCTGATTTTAGTTTGAGTGGGGCAGCACTGGCTCTACTGAGTCTCCAGCACTGGTTGCTATGATGCCGATGGTGACTAGCAACCATTTTCCATCACAAAACCTCACTTAAGCTGGAATGGCAGCTCCTGAACTAGGAGGCAGACTGGGATGGGGTATGGAGACCAAGCCAACAGGCTCCCGGCTCTCCCAGTTCCTGGGCTGCACCAACACAGAGCGCAGCACATGGCAGCCAAGGAGCAGCAGGGCTGCAGAGCAGATGACGCTAACGTGGGATGAAAAGGTGGAAAAGCAGCCAACAGCAATGGAGATTAGCTTAAAGAAAAAAAAAAAGAGGGGGGAAAAAAAAGGAGGAGGGGGAAGAAAGGTGGGAATTATTGCTTTAGGAGGAGGTAGAAAGCTGAACTCAGTGAAGCAGGATGCACAGTCTGGTCTCACAAGATGGGAACCTCTCTCCAGACTCTTAAAAAACATACAGCAATGGACAAAGTGGCACATGTAGAGATGCTGAAGGCCTGACCCAAAGCCTGCTGGTGAACAGGAGGCCAGACGCTTTCTTCTTGTGCCCTGCCTAGAAGAAGGAAGGCTTGCCTGCTGACCAGGGCTGGGCAGCAGCCTGGCTGGACTTCCAAGCACCACTATGAAAACGATGCAGGAGAAGTGTCCAACATCCTCAGGCTCTGCCACAACATTTTTTGAGCGATTTTGTAAAGCTGCCACGCAGCCTGTGCTCACACATCCTAGGGCACTCCTGCCTGCACCACTTCAGATGCAAGCACACAACTTCTGTTTGGTTTGGGTTTTTTAAAGAAAAAAAAAAAAAGAAGAGAGGACATTTGTGAAGTGGAATTAAAAGGGGAAAAAAGTGTGCATCTAAATATCGCTGACTCCATTTACAGAATAATAAGGACACGTAGCAGATACACGGTAGATGACTGTTGCTCAAGCCCTCTGGCTCAGGCTGGCCCCTGCAGCGCAGGAGCAAAGCCGGGGGCTCGGCAGGGCTGTGCGCTTGCAGGGACAGGGAAGGACCAGCACAGCATCTCCCTCCTTGCCACACTCAGGTGCAGCTTTGAATGCGAGCGTCACCTTTTTGCAGCAGCAGGAGAGAAGCACGCTATAAGCTTCACTTTAGGAAGTACACCCGTAACAGCGTGAAGTTGATGCTGAATTTCTTATTGCATCGCTCAAGAGCGAGCCATCAGCCGCAGGACCAGGAGCTCTTGGCAATCAGTAGCCAAACTACATTTCAAAACCCTGCCAAAGATGATGGTTAGTTATTTCACTTCATCTTCTTTGGTAAATGCTCATTGCAGCAGACGCCACTCCAAGACCCCATCAGCACAGGGTCCCGGGTACGCGCGCACCCAGGACCTCACCCTGTCTCCCTACCTCCAGCTGCTCCTGAGCTCCAGGCTGGATGTTTGGCATCACTAAAAAGTAGCAAGAAGGCTATTTGTTCAGTCCTCTGGTAACTCAGACTGCAGGCTGGAAAGGTAGAGCTCAAAAAGAGAGAGAAAAAGGGGTGCTAAACCCACCCAAACCAAAAAAAAAAAAAACCACACAACACCAAAAAACACAACACCCTCATACTGAGCAACCTGAGCTGCAAAAGCTCTCAGGCCATTTCTTGCCTCATCCAAATCAAGAGAGAAGTGTCCTTGCTGCTTTCGCACAAAGCTCACTTAACTTTCAGCGAGAGGCACTTTGCTGCAACAGACCTTTTCAAGGCCCACTGGCTGTTCAAGCTAATAAAAGTGAGGCTTTGCCTGATGGAGTAACACTGTGGGCACGCTGTGGCTAATCACTCGCTAGCTGAAAT
>VYZW01001323.1:325649-346623 GCA_013401315.1 Balaeniceps rex | reverse complement strand
AAGGGGTGGGGAAGGAGCCCGAGCGGCGGCGGACGCGGGCGGCGCAGCGCCCCTTGCCCAGGTAACGGGTATTTCAGCGCCGGCTCCGCCGAGCCCCCCACCCCGGGGGACCTCCTGTGCGGCAGCCAGCCCCCCCAAATCCCAGGCTTACCCCGCCCCGGGCTGGAGGGGGGCACCCCCGAGACAGCGGGTGCCTCTTCAAATACAACTTCAGCCCGAGACAGGCGCTGGCCACGCGAAGTTTAACTCAGCCTCTTTGGTTTTGGGGTTTTTTGGGGTTTGTTTTTTTTTTGTTATCATTATTATTTTTCTGACCTTTGTGCCAGAGCAGCTGGCAGGCCCGGGGCGGGGGGGCATGTAAATCATACATGAGCGGGAAAGCGATACGGGCGCCGCGCTGGCAGGCGCGCCAAGAGAGCCGCACCGCAGTTATTCCTCCCGGGCTCCTCTCCCTCGGGCGCTCGGAGCCTCGGTTTCTACAGTCACGGTGTTATTTTTGCCGTGCCGCTGATGCACGTTTGCGCTGACCCTTCACGCTCTTGCCACCAGCCCCCTCCGACCCCAGGACATTGCAGGGTCAACCCCTGCCTCCAGTCCGAGACCTCCCTACAAGCAGGTTTAGGGAAGGCAGCCGAACCCCCCCACTTCACCCCATTTCTTGCGTTCTTAGAAGCGATAAAGCCATGGAAAGCAGCGTACAACGACACCAGTCCCCACACCGAGGGGGTGACGCAGCCCCCAGCAGCCCTCCGTGTCCCCCAACTCCAGGAGGACCAGGGGCTTTGGGTCCTACCCTGCTGCACACACATACACAAACCTCCAGCCACTTACAGCTTGGAGGGGCTTTACCTTCCCACCAGACCCCATCCTGAGCAGCTTTAATTAAAACACTAAACAAGTGCAGTTTGTGCTGCTAAAGCCTCTCCTGAAGCCCTGCTTGGCAATATCGGGAGCCTTCCCATCCACTCACCTTTGCATTCCTCCTCCTGGAGCAGCCGTGGGCAAGTGCCTCTGCAGGAGCAGGAGGGGATAATTAAGCCCTTGCCTCTCTTGAGCAGCTTCTGCTAATTATGCAATTACCACAGCTCCTGGGCTGATTGATTTGAATCGGGCAGAGGTCTGCTCCTGGTGCCCTCACCTCGGCCCTGAGGAGGGGGACCTGCAGCAGCCCCCCAGCTGTGGGGAGCCCCCCCAGGAATGATGGAGCCCCCCCCGGGGTGCTGGGCAGGGGCCTCCCCCAAACCCGGTTCAGCTGCAGGAGGGGGCTGAGCCCGATGTTGCACACCAGAGTCAGCCCTGGCACACCTGCAGCTGCTTTGGGGTTAAAAATGAAAGTCCCTGACAAACAGCTGAGTGCGATGAGCTGCCTGCAGTTAACGAAGATGCTAGCAAATAATTTCCTCCCATCACACCTGGGTTTGCAAAGGATTTGCCCTCGGTACCTGAGCTTGTCCTAAAGTTGCAGGTCATGAGGAGTGCAAGGGGTGCAAGCGTTAGCGATGTGGGGCTCTGAGCATCCTGCTGAGCTGAGCCTGTGCTTGTCTGGGTGGTTTCTCTCTCCTGGGCTCTTCATCGGCACAAGGCAGTGTGTATGCAGCCAGGATACCTGCACGGTGCCGATCCCAGCCGCATCCATAAAATTAGGGGAAGAAACAACAAAAAAAGGGGGGGAAACCAAAGCAAAACCATATGTTAAGCGACTTGCAGACACATTTCAGGCCTGCTTGTTGTCTGCAGCCGCTCTGACTTTGCACAAGTGATGTCTCACTTAACGACTCTCATGATAAATTCAGGTCAGTGTTTCTATTTAAGCAGAAGCACACCTCTCCTCTGCTTAATCATCGGCCGGTTCCTCTGCCTTGGATTCACACTGCGGTGTTCAGCGTGCCAGCCGGGCGGCTGGCTTTCAGCTCACATCCTGACCGGTTTGAAGACGTGTCACCTGTTTTACATAACTCAGCTCTAACGAAGCCGAGTTCCTCCCCGCCTGTGGGTCCGGCTTGGACTCCTGGTCCAATTCCCGGTGGAGCCCAGGCTGCAGCCTTTCCCATCACGGGGGAGGACTACTGGGATTTCACCGCCTAGGGTCACGAAACCCACAGGAATTCAGTATCTTGTGAGCCGTACCTCCCTGTCAAGCTTGGTTTAAATCAGACAGCAACAGCAGTAGCTGCGCTCAGGCTGGACCTCAAACCAACTTACTGACTTGATGTTCCCAAGCTCCTGCTTGAAGGAAGCAACGTTCATCTGGGACACAGCCCGCAGGGGATGCGCTGTCGCCGTTGCCATTTAGCAAGCTCATAGCTGGGGGAAAAAAAAAGGGACTAAAATGAAGTGCTGCATGGCGAGCAGAGGGATGCTCCCACTTGCCATGCGGATCGGAGGCCACCACAATTAGTGCCTACCCTATGAGGCAGGGAGCACGGTGGTTAGCTAGGATAACCTCCCTGCTATCTCAGCCTTTCTCCATGGGCTCATTACTAAGAAACCTTATTTTTTTGGAGCCAGATCCCACGACCTCCCCTCTCCTCCCTGCCTGCGAAAGCGGAGTGCCTAGGCAGAGCCTTCGCAGCCTCCTGGCACCACTCACTCAACCTTGAAATTGTGCTGCAGGGCTTCTCCCCCCTCTCATTTTCTATCTAACCACAGAACGTTTCTCCATCCAGCTATCCCCACGGTGTATCACTCCTCTCTCTGCCTTCCCTGGCCCCTCTGCTGTGGGAGGTAGGCTCGCCGTTCGTCTCTAAATCTTTAAATAGATGAAATATCACATGGAAAGCAGGTAGAATGCAGGCACGTGCAAAATCCTGCCCGACTAAGGAACTGAATTATCTCTGCTTGCCATGGACCACGTACTGCCGTGGACCCCAGGGTCTGCACGGACATCAGCTGCCTGACAACCAGCGCGTGCAATATTGTACCATCAGTCATTTCTTCACGCCTCCTTTTCCCCAGGAGTCTCCCACAAGGATCCCTTGATGTGCTTCCCCAAACTACCATCCTTTTTTTTTTTTTAGTCAATAAAACCTGTGCAAAAGTGCAGGAGGGCTTTTTGCTCAGGAAGAAGCAGCCCATGCCCCCCTGCTTCCACTTCTTGGGGGACATGGTGATTTTGTCACCCCAGACCACAAGCACCTTGGGGATGGTGGTATTCTCTGCCACCCATGGCTTTCCAGCACCCCACTTCATGGTGTGGGTTGGGATGGCAGCACATGGGAGGCAGCTCCCACCCGTGCTACCCTCTCACCCGAGTTGCAGAATTAATTTGTACAGCGGTCGCGGGGTTTTCTTTTTCGACCACCTGTGCTGCGGCTGACAGTCAGCCGGTTTTTCCGGTGTGAAATTAATTTCCAGGTCCATTTCACACAGAATTTTAAGGCCAATATTAGGATCACGCTGTTTGTTTAGGAATTTATGGGTGGAGGAGGCTGGAGAGGAATTCGAGCAAAGTTAAAGGATTGCTCGCTTTTTCTCCCCCTGTAGAAGAAAAGCGCTGAAGGAGCAGCTGGTTTCTTTTTTCCCCGTTAGAAATACCGAAGTACTGTGTTTCAAATTGCATCTTTATAAGGTGATAGTCCATATGGAGGGTGAAGCAAATGTGTTTAAAGGCGGTGGGAAGGGCAGGAGCTGGGCACACATTTGTAGCGTATGCCCAATTCACGTGGCACGCTTCACCGGGGATCTGCCAGCCCGTGTTTACGGCTGGGTCCAGCCGAGCTGCCCCCGGACCGGGCATCCCCAGCTGGGCCAGGGTAACGGGGACTTGGTAGCCAGAGCTCCAGCATGGCGATACCACGCAGACAGAAGGGTCGAGGTGTGAGCTCCAAAAAGCCTTGCGGGACCACCCCAAAGAGACCTGGCTGGAGGCCTGACGCTCTGCCCTTTGCAGACCCCGCAGCAGCCCGTTTGCAGAATGCGTTGCCTTCCTTTGTAGCCCAAGTTGGAAGCGGGCAGGATGTGTCCCCTGCTAGGGACACTGAGAGCACCCGGTGGCCCCTGGCTGGGCTTGTTATATCCCGAAGGGGTTAATGAAGGTTAAAAAAAAAAACCTTCATACCAACTCTGCGAGCAGCTAGAGGTGCTTTTCACTGGCTTTTGAAACAGCCCCCGGTGTAATTTCCTACTAATGGGGAATGTTAGTAAATTCACCCAGTAGCGACGGTTTGGTGATGATTGCGACAGGCAATCTTGAGCAAGAGCGGTTCCAGCTTTGGGAGCCGGGTCCTTTACTCCCCGGGGGATGACTGCCCTGAGTCACTTCGTGCCACCCACCGAAAGCATCTTTCTCTTAGCTTTGAGCCCTACCTCACCAGCCTTTCCCCCCCCACCCCAGTTTTTCTTTCCTCCTCAGCAGAGTAAAAGGTGCCATCTACAGGCACAGCATCTGCACGACAGCCCTCGGGATCTCCCCATGCCACCATACCCTTTGCTGTGGCACCTTCCAAGGAAGGTCTCCAAGCTGCGTGTCCGGGTTGTCCACTTTTTTGGGGTCAGGGACTACCCAGAGCTCTGTGCCAGGTCGCAGATGCTCTCCCTCTTGGCCAACTCTTGGGCACCCCTGTGTGTAACTTTGATGGTAACCCAGGGGAGCAGCAGGAGAGAAGCACAAGGGAAGGTGATCACCATTTGCACAGCTGGGAGGGAAGGAGCAAGGGGGACACAAAATAAATTTGGTCACACAGTTGCCTCGGGGGAAACCTGGAGGGCACCTATGCTGCTCGCCCAGCGACCCCATTTCCAGCCCCATGGGCGTACCTGAGCTGCTCAGCCCCACGTCGCGCTCCTCTCCTGTGTTGCTCTGCTCTTCCAGTCGCCTCTCATTTTAATCCATATTGGCTGGGTTCACGTGCTTGTAATTTAAGGAGGTAAGCCAGAAAAATAAGAAAGTAGGAAGAAGTACAAATAACACCTGATAAATTTCCTCTGTGTGACTACGGGAGAGTGAAGGGGGACTCTTGGCCAGCTGGGGTGAGGGTGCATGCGAGGGAACACGGGCTTGGTGTGGAGGTACTCGCACTTTGGCTGTGAAGAGCTGTTGCTGCTGTTTAAGGTCAAAAATGAGGCTAAGCAGGTCTCTGAGGTGACGCGTTTAAAATGGGAGTCAGGTCCTCAAGACGAAGATCCAACGGGCCAACCGCATGTTGCTGTTGAAGCTCCCAAGGTTGCCCCCAGTAGAGGTGCAGGAGAACCCTACCCACCTCGCCAAGCCGAGGGCTCGCCAGGGCGGCAGAGAAAAGGTGATGCCGACGAGGAGAGCTAACGCCAGGCACGCGCGCTCGCTCCTCGTACGCAGCCGCAAGCCTTGGAACTTGCTCCCGCTTTAAAGCCCCTTCTCAAACCCAAGCCTTCTGCCACATATTAAAAGCATTTGTCAAAGCAGACGCTCCATCCTGCGCTGCTGGGTACCCGAAGCTGTGCAGCGCAGAGTGAGGCGGGGGTTACAAAACCTGGAATCGAAGCTGAGCTGGGGGGGGTGTATGTGTGCACCCCATCCATCAGCAAGCGGGGATGGCAGAGGGAGCAGACCCGCCGGCTCGCTCAGCTTTGCCCAGCTTGCTATGGGCACGCTGGAGCTCGTGCTCAGCCAGCCCCAGATACTCTACCCCCAACCCCCCACCACCACGGCGTGATAAATTAGGAGGAAAACTTTTCTCAGCTCAGTTTGTTCTCACAGTGCCGTCCAACAGAGCACAAGCCTGTCTAATCAGAAGCTACAGTCCTTCACCATCTGTTTGGAGCCTAATTACAAATGCAGAAAAATAATGTGCTTTACAATTGCACCAGTAAATGCTGTAAATGATTTAAATGCATGCATATGTTCCCTGCAGAATTCAGCATGCATCTGCGACTTCTCCTCACATTAGGCACACAAATCAAGGGGAAAAAATACCCAGATCTGACGAACAGCGTGTCCCTAGGATGGTGATTTTTATCCCTATTTTTCCCCCTGCTGGAATGGCAAACAGGGCTTTTTTGTAACAATCCATTCAACAGCGTTTTCTTCGCTTCCATTTTAAAAACTGTTTATCACCGTCGTGTAAATATAGTACAAATTACTCCATAAAACATGTAAAAGGAGAACAGCAGCCGGGCAAGCCTGCAGCTGGCTGGCGAGGTTTCAAAGCTGAGTGTTTTTTTTGCTCTGGGGCGCCCGCAGAGGGGCAGGATCAGCTCTGCTCATCTGCTGGGGACCGTGGCCCTCCTCAAGCCCCTGCCGAAGAAGGCGACCACCAGTGTTTTGAGCCCTTGGCTCCTTTGGCGAGCCCCTTTTCAGGAGGATGCTCGCCGGAGGCGTGCCACAAAGCCACGGAGGTTGGCAAGCTTCACCCTGGCATGTGCAAGCATGGGCGAAGGGGGAAAAGGGCCAAGAGCTAAAATGCCTTGAAACGGGTCTTTTCCGTAGCTGCAGAGGGTGAGGTGGCAGCGTTTTGGAGGGGCGGAGGTCAGAGAGCATCACCCCATTGGCGGTGGGGTGACAGCTCTCCGCAGGCTGCCTGAGCCTCTGGGGCCATGCAGAGCAGGGCGCTGCCCGGGGACCCCGCTGCCCATACAAATGAAGCTCCCCAGCGCAGTAATTAAGAGTGAGGTCACGCACGCTGGCCCCTGGCTGGCCATGGTGGCCGCCAGAGCTCGTTAGGAGCTGGACAGGCTGGAGAGGCGGGCCTGTGTGAACCTCATGAGGTTCAACAAGGCCAAGTGCAAGGTCCTGCACTTGGGTCGGGGCAACCCCCGATATCAATACAGGCTGGGAGATGAGGGGATTGAGAGCAGCCCTGCAGAGAAGGACTTGGGGGTACTGGTGGAAGAAAAGCTGGACATGAGCCAGCAGTGTGCGCTTGCAGCCCAGAAGGCCAACCGTATCCTGGGCTGCATCAAAAGAAGCGTGGCCAGCAGGTCGAGGGAGGGGATTCTGCCCCTCTNTCTGCTACGAGGACAGGCTGAGAGAGTTGGGGCTGTTCAGCCTGGAGAAGAGAAGGCTGCGGGGGGACCTTATTCCGGGCTTTTAGTACTTAAAGGGGGCCTATAGGAAAGATGGGGACAGTCTTTTTAGCAAGGCCTGTGGTGACAGGACAAGGACTAATGGTTTTAAACTAAAGGAGGGGAGATTTAGGCTAGATATAAGGAAGAAATTTTTTACCATGAGGGTGGTGAAGCACTGGAACAGGTTGCCCAGAGAGGTAGTGGAGGCCCCATCCCTGGAAACATTCAAGGTCAGGTTGGATGGGGCTCTGAGCAGCCTGATCTAGTTGAAGATGTCCCTGCTCATGGCAGGGCGGTTGGACTGGATGACCTCTAAAGGTCCCTTCCAACCCAAAGCATTCTATGGTTCTATGATTCTTAGTCAGGATGCCAGGGACAGGCACGGAGGCAGATGTGCAGGGATGCTCTGCGCTGCTGGGTGGACGCCCTGCCGGGTACCATGTACCGCCACCCTCACAGCTCCTGCTCCCACAGTTGAGCCACCAAAAGCAATCCCAATTCAGCTGCGTAGGCTTTTGACCCACAGTGCATCCCAGCGAAATGCTGAAAGGATGAGTCCTACCCCAAAACACCTACAATGGAGCAGCCGAGAGGCAGCAGAGCTTCTCTGTGGTCACCACCAAGGCGATGCTGAAGGATAGTGACGTTGTTTCAAAGATGCTTCCACCTCCCAAAGGGCAATAGTGCTGCGCCAAAGCCTCTGTAATGCAAAGGCTGGATGGAGATGGTGGCAGCATTTCTACCCCGTGGGGCAGTCCACCAGGTGGGGACAGGCTAGACAAGGCTTTGGAGATCAGAAATAAAGAGGGACAGTCACTTGCGACTGAGGGGAGATGAGCATCACTCCATAACAAAAGTTCCCTTTCCTCCTAGAGCGCATTTGTTTGCTTTAAACCCCCCAATACCCACACTTAAAGGCTCCAGCTCTGCAGCAGGGAGGAGCAGTTGGCACCACTAAGCTGAAAGAGAGGACAAAAAAAGGTCGGGCATAGGCTCAGTCGCTCTCCTTTGAGCAGAAGCTGCAACAGATGCGTCTCCTCCGCTTTCTGCCCTTTCATCCAACCCCCTCCCGCTCCCGCACCCTCCCGTCTTGCCGGTGTTCCTTTGCCAGTTCACAGCTTTGGTCTCCGCTCAGCCAGTTGGATTGAACACCAAAGGCTGTTTGAGAAGCCGGCATGGGGCAGGGGCAGCATCCCGACCACGCCAGGCTGCCGGCCCTCCGCAGAGCTGGTGGAGTGCGGGGGCTCTCCATCCTCCCGGCTGTTTTGCCAGCGATGCTGGCCCCGAGCACTGGGCAACCGGTGGCTTTGCCACTTGGCACCGAGCAGGGATGCGTGCACATCTTTGATTTAGTTTCACTTGGTGGGCCCACCCTCATGAATTTTGCAAGCGCCTGCATTGCTCATTTTATGCCCGCTGGTGAGAGGAGGCCAAGGCCTGCAGAGAGCACATGGTCCTTCCCCCGCCGGCCAGCTCACAACCCTCTTCCTTCGGCTGAAAGATGGTGAAAACATTTACAACCCTCCTAGTCGAGGGGACGGTGTTAATCAAAGAGATACAAACCTGGCAACGCCGTTTTGGACAGGCGAGGAAGACCCGTGGACCCAGCTCAGCTCCCAGCCCTGCCCATACCCAAGATCTTCCCCTGGACCTTGGGTGTCCCAGGTCCAAACAAAGACCTGGGGAGCAACTCCCCCTTGTAAAGCTCTCTGAGACCTAGAAGTGTCATCTCCTGGCTAAAGACTATGAAGTAGGTTTTGACCCCTGCAGCATTTCGGCTGGCTGTCCCACCTCGATGCTGGTGTAGAGCAGGGACCATGTGCCATTCCATGAACTGGAAACCGGGGTCACTGGCTGCATTCCTTACCAGAGATACATTATTTAAAACCACCAAGAAGTAAACCACGGTTGCATTTCCACTAACACATCTGGAAAACAGCTCCACGTGGCAGACTCAGCATCCTTCGTTCTGCCCTTTCCCTCGTCATTCTGCATTTCCTTAGCTTCAGCTCTTTGATACGGCCTATGCAGAGCATCAGATGCGACTTTGCCCAGGCAGCATCCAGCAGTAATTACTTCCCTGCCGTTATATGCAACACCCTATAAATAACCCGTCCCCTTTTGCAGGGGGATCACCCACCCACACGCTCATGGCTCCGGCTGCCCATCAGCATTCATCCCCGTACCATGGCACTCCCACCAGCAGTCCCTGCTTTATACTCAGACCTCATTCTTGCCCAGTTTGAACCTGTATTGATTTTTCCCCCTCATTTCTCTAACTTTCCTTAGCTGAATACCATCAAAGACAAAGGATAAATCCCCTTTTTGCCCGCTTCCACTGCAGATGCAATAAGTACAACTCTTCACACCTACCTGCAGGTCATTTGGAGATATTAAATTAGAATAACCGGGCTCTGAAAGCAATTCTCTCGGGGCTCCTTCACTCGGCCCTTGTCAGCGATTTCTCCGAGTTTACAATCCAAGCTGGGAGAGAAGGATGACCAGAAGGAAAAAATGCAGACTGAAAAGTGCATATATTGGTGCACCTCCAAGAGAAATCACTGCAGACACCAGCAGTTGCACAGTATCAAGAATTAACTTTATTAGCGATGGTACCGGATAATTAAGTTCTGTCTCAAGAGGTATTTGGTCTGTAACGTGAGGGAGAGGATCAGCAGAGGTGCAAAGCAGTCAGCAAACGAGCAGAATCTCATCATACCTGGGGCCGGGGGAAGATGCATGGGTTGAGGAGAGCAGACCACGCGGCAGGCTCTTAAGTGGGAAGCACTGAAGGCCACAAAGGGACGTTTCGGTTGCCAACACGAGGTTGGCTTTGGCTTTTCAACCATGACCAACATTACGCCAAGCAACGTGGAGGCGCTGGGAGCGCTTACCCTCATGAGCAGCACCCAGCCGGCCGGCCAGCGTTGCTACCTTCAGCCCTTGGGCTGCCCTCCAAGCTGAGGTGGACCTTCACCTGGGTCAACGCTGGCCAAAGCAGTCCCCGGCCAAGCGTCGGGGGCCAAAGGGCTGCAAACCTACCGAAGCGACGGGATTAAGAGCCCGCACGTGCAAAGTCAGGTGCCGTAAAGCTGCTCCTCAGTACCGCACGCCCTGTAAATTTTCCACTCATGTCTGGATTTTATGTTTAAATAAAAATCAGCCGTAAAGCAAAACTGTGTGTGTATTGCCAACGAGCCCAAACTAAACACTGGAAAGGATTTCTATAAAAAAAAAAAAAAAAAACACCACCCACCAAGCCTACATTTCACCCCGTGGCAACAACCGCTGTCGATCCTGCCGTTCTCCCAGCGAAGCCAGGGCGGCCGCAGGTGGAAAAGCACCAGCCCGCATCCTCCCTCTCGCAACCACCACATCCAGCACAGCAAGGAGATGGCCTGGCAACCCAGACCACCAGCTTCACCGCTACTGGGTCAAGCGGGAGATGCTGAGAGAGCATCCACTAATGACCCAGTCTTAGGAATTATTTAGTCTAAAGGAACTATTTTCCATAGACAGCATCCCTGAGGCATCAGCTGTAATGCCATGTTATGCCGTTACATCCTCGCTTACCAGTTCACCTCTCCTAGACCATAAATCCAGGCAATTTGAGTAAATAAATACAATAATTGTATTTAGTCCAGGCTGCATTTGCATATGGAAGTTTAAGTGACTTTAAAAGGCGGTCCCCTTTGGGTGGGCCATCTTTTTGGGTGGGCCATCTTTTCGGGTGTCGCAGTAGCTCACCCCTCTGAAAGCATCTGGAGACCATACGCTGCCTGTCTACCTAAATTAATCATCTTTCTGCTGTGAACATCACACCAGAGCCTCTCTAATACCTCTCCCTGGCTTTTATAGACCTTTCTCAACACAGACTAAAGGCACCTTAAAAACATTAGGTTAGGACCACGTAGCATTTCGCTTTCCTTGGGGTTCAGCTGCGGACAGGTTAAGTTAGAATCCACAACCATCACACCGCAGTCACAGAAGGAGAAATGGTCTTGGGTTGGCCACGACGTACAGCCCCGGCACTAGCAGCACCATGCTGGGGGCTGGATGATCCCTCAATTCAATCTTCTCTGGAAAAATTAAAGCAAGCAGAAGTCCAAGTGGAGAGGTTTCCCTTATATTTGCTTTTTTGTGGCATGAATGTATGAAATCCCCCCAAAATGGTGCCCTGCTCCCTGGTGTGGCTGCTATCCGCTCCTGAAGCTTGCTTGAAGGTGCTCCAGGACTCAAATCCCCTTTAGCCCAACACCACCATCACAGCTTGATGAAGGGGGATCCCCCCGAGACCACCAAAACACTGCAGGGCTAAACTCGTAGCAGTGAGGCAGCAAAACCCAAGGTGCCATCAAAAGCCCCGGTTTCAGTTTAAAACCAGCGCGGTGGCACCAGCAAGCCACCCACTGACACTGGGGTGAGGGACAGGTTTCCCTGTGCCCCCGGTGCTTCCCTGAGCTCCCTGGGGAGGATGAGGCTTTTTTGGTCCCTTTGCTCCGGTTGAGCCAGGGAGTGACAAATGTCCTCCCAAGTGCAGGGGACACCCCTTCCCAGAAGGAGGACTTTCCCCCTGGATATAACCCACCCCCACCAAGACAGGAAGCCTGCCACAGAACTGCGGCATGCCTGGCTTTTTGGGGGAAAAAATCTAAATACCCGATAGCAGCACTGCAAAACAAGGGCATCCCCCCCCAGCTGGTCCTCTACACGAGGTGGACAATGAGGATGGAGCAGGCAGACCCCACAGCCAGCCCCAGCATGAGGTAAAACGTCATTACCACCCCGGTCGCTTCGGCCAGCTCTTTTGGCACGATCTTGGGGCCGTAGACGATGACCAGTGTCCCCAGGTAGCCGTTGCTCAGCCCCAGCAGCGCTGTGAAGACCACCGGGTAGACGTCTAGGTTGAAGACCACCATCTGGATGTGAGCCCGGGGTTGGTAGTTGCTGAGGATGAAGAGGGGGAGGAAGATGGTCCTGAGGAGGACGAGGACAGGCAGCAGCTTGCTCTTGGGGCCGGGCACCTGGATCCAGGCGGTGATCTGCCTCCCGCACCAGTCGGCGAAATTGTACAGGAGGAAACTGGTGAGCGGCACAAAGTACTTGGTGCTCCACAGGCTTCCCGAGGACCTGCTGACTGACTCGATGTTGGAGGAGAGAGAAGGGAAGATGATGATGGAGATGAAGAAGACATAGAAGAGGCAGAAGCCGAGGAGGGCGGTCTTCTGCAGGATGGGGCGGAGTGGGGGGATGCCGGTGCTTTTTGCGAGGAAGGAGGTATTTGTGGGGCCTCCTGGCTCTGCCTCATCCTCCGTGGAGCTGTCGGGCAGCACGGCGACCAGAGATGGGCTCTCCTTCTGGCTGCTCATGTAATACCTGGAAAAAGAGAAGGAGGGAGATTACTAGCCAAGTGTGTGTGGGGGGAACCCAAACTGAGATTTGGAGAGAGAGCAGAGGAGAAGCTGGCGATGCAGGGATGTCTGCTGGACCCAGCGAAGGCAGTTGCAGCGACCCCATGGCACCTCCAGCTCCTACCTCGTACGGAGAGGTGACCCTCAGGGACCCACCACACCCCCTTCCCCACTGCGGGCATCCCTTTACACCCTCGGTGGTTCACAGGGGGGACCTCCTGCATGCAGGCTTTTGGGGGGACAGGTGGTTTTGGGGGTTGCCAGCACCAACAAGACGAATGGGTCATGCACATCATGACATTGCAGATAAGGACACCCTACGGGGACCCACCTAGCTGGCTGCTTCCAGATCACACTCTCTGCTGACTTCATCCCTTTTGGAAGCCCCTGCATCAGCACCCCTCTCCCCCCAGGGGAGGCTTGCCAGAAACTCAGCACGCGCCAGGGCGGGCGCCCAGTTTCGGTCTGTGGTTTCAGACAAATGGGGAAGCGTGGCTGGCAGCGGCACAGCGCCGGGGCGGGATGCTGGGGGGTGATGGGGCAGGGCTGGCACAGCAAGCATCTCAGGGTTCTCCCCAGCAAGCCGGCTCGGCATCGACAGTAGCAAACCCACCCGAGACCCCTGCTTGTGGGATGCCCGTGGCAGGCTGGTGCACACACCTGGAGTACTCCAGCCTGGGAAGGAGGAGGTACACCATGATGCAGATGACGATGAAGATGTCAGCGGTGAGGAAGTAGGCCAGGGCGCTGTCCGTAACGTCGGCTGCTGCCGCCAGGTCTATCACAGAGGCGACGGCGCTGATCGTGCCGCCCATGGCCTGACCTGTGTGGGGGACCAGAGAGCCGGAGCTCAGGTGAGGGACATCGAGGTGGCAGAGAGCAACCCACAGCACCTCCAGCGAGGAGGACTTTGATGCAGAGGGGGACCCCAGAATCAGCAGCATCCTCTTATTAACACCTGGTGTGCACAAACCCCCCGGGGGAAGCAGCTCACCCCCCCCACCCCACACACTGGTCCCCAAACCCAGCTCAGGGTGCAGCTGCACACACCACCTCATCTCCATTTCCACACCTCACTACAAGGCAGCTATCTGTGGGGCTGCATCGCAGGTCCCATCCTGCATCCATTCCAACACAGCCGCAGCACTGCGCAAGGGTCAGGATGGGACCCGAGCTGCCAGGCTTGCATGTGCTGAGTCCTGCAGAGAAGGTCCAAACCCTGCCTAAAGCCTAAACCTGGCTTCCCACTGGCGCACACATAACCACCTCTCTTCTGCAGCCCCCCAGATGGGAATTCAAGCCACCAGCACCAGGCATGCCACCTCGGGGATGGGGTGGTTTCCCCCACTGGGCTAAACTCATTAAAATTTCTCCATCCTGATTTCTTCCCCTTCCCCTCTTGGTTTGTCAGCCGTTCCACAGCACATTTATAATGCTATCAAACCTCCAGGGAGCTCATCACTCACGGCTCCCGACGCGTCCCTCATCACTCACGGCAATGCACGGGAACGCTGAACAGAAAGGAGGAGACAATGCAAAGTTGAAGACCCCTCCAGCTGCACACAGAGGAGCTGGGGGACGTATCTCCTCCCCCCGCTTCTCCCTGCACAGAACAAATAACCGGGTCGAGCCGTCGCGCTGGCTGGAGCTGCTCTGCAGGGCGTTTGCCCCCGGGCAGGGACGGCGAAGGACCGCAGCTCTCCTCGTCTCTGCTGACCCCTCAGCACTTTGGTGTACGGGTATTTACAGAAACGAGAGCGCCGGCTCACATGACTGAGTGTGTTTCTCCTTCAGCAACTTCCCTTTAAGACAAACTTAAGCTTCAAAAATAAACCCCATGTGACAAAACACCAGATGCAGGAGGGAAAGAAAACCAACCACCCCACCGCAGAAAACCCAAGAGCACGATCCCACCAGGACGGCACGGCTGGGGGCCACCAACCCGAGATCAGCGCCTGCAAGTTCTTCATGGGGAAGAGGCTGCTGAGGCCAAAGATGCTGCTGCTGAAGACGGTCGAGGCGCTGCTGACGACGACCACGCAGCCGATGGTGAGGGCAAAGAAGGGGGTGGTCCAGGTGGAGGTGTCGACCTTCACCAGCACCGTGATCATCAGGAAGACGGCCAGCATGATGAAGAGGGAGGACAGGATCCGGACGCTGGCGGGCACCCTGGGGGCGGTGGGGAAGGAGACCCCTGCATTTAAAACTACAACGTGAAGGCGCGATGCAGAGGACACCAGCTCCTCTGCTGAGAGAAGGATCAAAGAAAATAGAGGTGGAGGGAGACAAGGAATAAAAAGTAATGATTTTTCTCAGAAGCCTTTAGATGTTAACTCTGCGATTTCCACTTTAGCCATCAGGAGGACTAAGTCTATAAGCCCAGAGGAGCCATAAATACCCATTTCTCTCAGAAATCAGGAGCTACCCCCATCGCTGGAGCAACGCACAGCAGCAGCAGCGACGAAGCCTGCCTGGGAAACACGGCGGGCTGGGTGAAAGCAATCCCAGGCACGTCCCCAGGAGATAACGCCTTGGTCGAGCATGGAAGGTTGCTCATTACCCACCCGGGAGACTGGATGGGCTGGCCTGGGGGCAGGACGAAGGGGGCGAGGGAGAGAGGCAGGGAGCAGGACCAGCAGCCGGGATCTAGAGATTAAGCACACAAACACACTCCTCTTCGCCCACAAACAGGCAAGGAGTTTCATCTGGGATAAGGAATGGTGCACATGAGGGGAGGCGGCTACTTTAGATTTACGTCGAGCTTGCAGCCAGGCACAGATGGTCCATGTCTTAACCCAGCTCAGCAGCTGGTAGGACCAGAGCAAGGCGTTACTCCTGCCCAGATGAGCCCAGCTCCCGTCAGCCGGTCCCCTGGTGACAACGATGGCATTGTTAAGAGGAAAGACAGTTTGCCAAGCAATTAACCACGGAGTTTATTAGGAATTTTATTTACAGTGGTGTAACTCAAGCCAGCTCCAGGCACGGGTGCTGCTGGCGGGGAGCAGGGTGCTTCACCCCGCTTCATCTCAGCTGGCTGCGATCCAGGCAGGGGCAGACAAGGGGATTTTGGCTGCACGGGGAGGCTGCGCTCACGATGTCCCGTGGCTTCCCCCCAGGGGAAGGGAAGGCTGAGCTGGGAGCCACGGCTGAAGCTGGAGAAAGGCAGGACTGATGCGGGCAAAGCCGGGGAGAGCCGCGGCTAAGGGACCCGGGAACGGAGCAGCACTTACTTGTTGACGAGCAAGAAGTTTCCGATCAGGCACAGCACCGAGGGCACAGTCGAAGCGATGGAGATGTAACTCTCAAAAAAGTCCTGCCAGGAAAAAAAGAAACAAAAAAACAAAGAAAAAAAGTTGGAGGCGGGGAACAAGACATGAATTTCAGGTCCTAAATATGGCACAATACAGCACGCATGGGGAGTTACGATGTAGGCGTCCACCTCATTGCATCGTAGCACGCGTTGCAAAGCTGCTCAGGATGACAGGCAAAGGGAAGGGGCGATGGAAACTACCCCGGGGCTGTCTCGTCCTGCAACTGCCCTGGGATATTTCAGGAAATTAGGGACATAACAAATTCAGAAGCAAAAACAGTGAAGGAAATACCTGCCCTGCTGCTGCGCTGGCTCCGCAGGGCAGCAACCAAAATAAGGAGCTCTGAATTTCTCCGGCTGGCTCTGGTGTCCTGGACAACCCCCCCTGAACATTTTACCCTACTTGAGCTCCGTGAGGGCTGGTTTTTATAAACTGGGACCCAAAAGCACTAACATTATTAGCTAACTGCCTCGAAAGCCCAACCCGTGCATCCCTCTCCACGCGGAGCGACTGGGACATCGTGCCTGAGAACGTGCTCAAGCAAAAGCAGCACGGGTGGGGACACGGGCACATTTATTCTCCCTCCTGGTCTCCCTCCCTGTGCAGACAAAACTCATTGAGAAACTATATTGAGACTCAACACACATTTACTCCGGGGACTCGTACATCATCCCAGCAAGTCGGCTGCGGCATCAGTCAATATTCGCCAGCCTGCCTCGCGCAGAGGTCAGCCTGGGCACGCAGAAACCAATAACCACAGCAGCACGAGAGAGAGATTTCTCTGCCAAGATTGCAACCAAACGCTTACGTTTTCAATCCATTTTATGTATTATGCTGTTAAAACGTGTCTGCTCCATCTCCTCCCCTTCAAGGTGCTTAATCCCCTGTTTTTTTTTTCTGCCGGAATCTTAGCCAGCAGGTAGGATGATGCTTGTCACAAAGAGGATGACCTACATATCAACCCCCATCGTGATGGGCTTTCATTTTCTGCAGTTACCTAGCTACAGAGACGGGGCCACGTCGCGTCCGAGCGCAAGAAGGCACTTGGCACATTTTCCTCTGCACAATACATTTTTTTTTTTTTTTCCCCAGCTTTGCATCGTAGTCTTTTAATCAGTTTACAAGCACGTTCATTTGTTCTTCCCTATCAGGAGCTTCACTGTAAGCGACGGGAAATCTAACGATCGCTCCTAGAGGGTCCATATAGACGGAGACATAAATGCCTGCGCTTAGCATCGGCTTGGCGAAGCAGGAGGCTCAAAGCTCTACGGCCATGTGATGAATTATAGGAGAAAAGACAAAGCAAAATGCAAAGTTGGCTGCTAAAACTAAGACTTATTTACCAACCTGCTTAAAACAAACCCCCCAAACCAGCCTGGGGATATTTAATATACTTCCAAGTTAATTTTCTTTCTCTTTTGGGGAGGAAAAAAGACTTTATAATGCTTTCCACCAAGCAGAAGCATACTTGAGGTAATCCAGCAGAGATGCTGCATTTCGAGCACCCCGGGGAAACGTTCACTCATTCCCAGCAAACGGGCTCATACCAGCAGTGGGAAGGGAATTGGGGAAGTATTTAAGAAACTGAGGAGCCTGCACGGCACTGGGAAATTTTACCCTGCCTTACCCATGGCCAAACCCTGCTGGAAAAGAAAAGCCAAGTAGAAGGGTTTCAATTGCTGTTGTCCCTGTGAAAAAGGAAAGCCCTCGTGCCACATTTTTAAACGCAGCAGCAGAATGGTGAGCGGCAAATTCAATCCGTGCCTGGATCAAGGGAAAAATATCAGGCTCCGTGCTCATCTCGCCTCCTCGCTCCTGCTCCTTAGGTGTTAATCCAGCTCAGATGGTAACTCTCCTCCTTGCGTGGGTATTCCCACCCATCACAGACATGCTTTCAGAGCAAATTTTTGGCTATGCCACATATATCTAGTTCTTCTCCCTTTCTGCTGACCCAGCTGGCTCATCTCCTCCAGGCATCCCTCGCTCCCAAGGGCCGGGCTCCCCATCACCAACATGGTTTTAGAGGAGAAACGCAGGCACTGAAAGACCGTCACCCCTTTCCTGGCTAATAATAAATAATAATAATCCACAAAGCAAACCTGACACCTTCCTCCCACCTCCGCCTCTTGCGGGGGAAGGTGTCATCCCTCAGCCATGGAACCGAGGTGCGTAATGGAGGTGTTTGAGCCTGAATTAACCACAGCGTCTTCAAACACGCTGCCATGATGCACAGCACACACTCAGTACCTTAAAAAAACCCAAAAAAACAAAAAACAAACAAGAACAAAGCATCACGGTGGCAAATTAGTCACTGGCATCAGCCGGTGCTGCCCGGAGTCGCCGAGATGCTGTTGTAAAGGAGTTTTTATTCCGCTCCAGCCCGGACTCGGCAGCTGGGCTCCTGCCGGGCTGGAGGAGCCGTCCAAGCCCACAGCGGCAGCTGAAGGCACCAAAGCGTTACCTGGAGCACGGGGCATGAAATTAGCAGCAGTGAGCGGGCTGGAGCCAAGAGCAGGCGCATATTTCCGCAGTCGAGCTCTGTTTGCAGGTAAACCCTCCTGCCGCAGCGCTGTGGCTTACCATCCCATGGCAGAAATGGGGCCACCTGGTCTATTTTTTGATCAGACTCGACCGCCACAAGAAAAGCCAGGTTGCTTTTCCATCGGAGGAAGTAAAAAGCATCGCGCCACGGCCATAGAGAAAGAGGAAAAATATCTTTTCAGCAAAGTAATGGCTGATCCAACCAGGAATACAGCTGTGCAAGAGTTTTTAGGAAGAAGACACCTAGTTGGACATGATGGGATGTGGTATGGTAGGCATGGTGGTGTTGGGTTGACAGTTGGACTAGATGATCCTAGAGGTCTCTTCCAACCTTATTGATTCTATGACACTTACTCTACTTGAAAACAGCTTTTTCAAGAATTGCCTCGGATAACCATGATGTAGAAGCAATGAGGAGTGGGTGGGATGCAGGGAATGTGGGAGGACATCATGCCACGTGGCAGCAGAGCACCCTTCACTCCCTCTCTGAGCATCCCTGCTAGCACAGGGGAGCCTATTTGAGATCTTCAGGCACCATGGAGGCTTGGTCTCCATCAGTTTAACCCACCCAGTATCCCCATTTACACCAGCACACCGGCACTTCAGCACCCTAGCACAAGCACCATCAGTGACACCCTGTTTCCTCCCCACCAAAACCGCAGCAGGCTTAACAACTATTAAAATTAACACAGCCGCGGATGCCGTACTGGTGTGAGAAATCGTAGAGAAATCGTGGGCGTCACACCTGGCTCTGTGTTTATATAAAAAGAAAATGCGCCCGAACCACTCCACAAGCTTGGCAACGGGAGAAGGATGGGATGCAGCCTCATCACGCTGACGCTTTTTCCAGCCACAAAGAAACACCATCGCTTTGTCAGGGGAGCACAGGGAAATAATCCCGCCGTGGCAGGAGGAGCAAGAGAAGGCGGCTTTTTTGGGGGAGAAAAAGAGAGGCCATCAAGCCTGCCGCCCCAAGGCCGGCTCATCAATCGCCCTGTGACAAGCTCCTCATCCCATACGCCAAAAGCCAGATGTTTATCACTGCAAGGAGATACTTTGGTCACACCTGCCAGATCTTGAAGGAAAAGCAGTAAAGCATCCCAGGAGCTCGAGACTATAGGAAGCCACGTGCTCCAGGGCTGGTGCTCCCGCAAAGCCCTGCTGCCACCTCCAAATAACGTCCTGCACCAGCCAGAGCAAGGGAGAAGATGTCTAAAACGTGTTCGATGCTTCACCACGGAGCCAGAAGTTCAGGGCAATTTATCTCCCAGCCCGCAGGGAGTTGCGGCCAAGTCTGGCTGGAAAAGCACAGAGCCCTGCGGGGCTCAGGGGCACTCCAAGCATGAAGTACAAAAAAAAAAAAAATCCACAAACAGATTTTTACTTTGCACCGTAGAAACTGTCCTATGAAAGGCAGCCTTGCTTATGGGGCAGGTCAAGCCAAGTTTTGTAAACACACTTTAAACCTTAGCACTTGAAATATAGGTAAAAGACAGACCTCAAAGCGCTACGCCTTTTAGTTTTAAGCATCTTTCTTGCTACTATTTGTGCTCCTCAAATCAACCCCTACCCCAGGATTGCAGCAGGCAAAACCCCAGAGGACGTTCACTCATCTTCTGGGGAAGTGGAGGGGAAAAAGAGCAAATAAGGAAGGAAAGCAGCTTTTTTTTTCTGCCTAGAAAGCAGCACACTCACCCGCAGGTCGGACGCTGCCTGTCCTGCCGGGCCTGCCTGATCCGAGCAGTTTTGCAGCTTGTACATCCAGTAGTGCTTTGCCGTGATGAAAAAATTCCAGGGCAGCAGGGACCCGATGCCCAGGAGGAAAAAAATAACGTAGGCCCCATGTAAGCGGTCGCTTGGCTTTTGCCGGCTGGATCTGTTCACCGAGGGCTCCTTGATCAGGGGCTCCTCGTCCGGGGGAAAGCTGCCGGCTGGCGGGTGCATGGCGCTGGCACGCTGCAAAAAACCACCACCAAAAAAAATATTATCACATGAGGGGTGCAAACTGCTGCTCGCAAACCGCTGTGCGCGGCTCCTTTGGCCTGCAAATGCCGGATGAGTGAGCTGAACCGCCTTGGCACAGGGATGGCTGGCCCCCCAAAAAGCCTGGGAGAGGGGACCGAGACATGGTGGAGATGGGCTCCGCCACGGCAGCACCCATGTTCCCATCCACAATTAATAATTATCCCGTCCCCTTGACCTTGCGAAAGCAGGGAACCTCAGCATGCACCAGGCTCCATAAAAAATTAACAGCTCGTAAACTAACAAACACCGCCAGGCTTTGCAGAGCCACCCGTAAGCGAGTGCAACACCCAGCAGGCTTTCTGAAATGACTTGTAATTTCTAAAATGACTCGTAAACTAACCCAACAGCACCAGGCTTTGCAGACCGGCTTGTAAACTAACAGAACGTCATCCAGGCTCTGCAGAAACGACTCGTGAAGTAGCGTAACATCATCGGGCTTTGGACAACGACTCGGGAGCTACCGCAACGCCGGCAGGCTTTGCGAAACGACTCCGACAAAGACTCCGGCACCGTCAGGCTTTGCGAAGCGGCTTGGAAACTCACCCAGCCGCCCCGGGGGGAGGGCCGAGCCAAGCGCAGGGGGAGAGGGAAATGCCGGAAATCAGGGATTTTGCAAAAAAACCCCAAGCGTTCAGCTTCACGAAGGGGAAGCGCCGCGTCCCTCCACGCATCCATCCATCCATCCCTCCCTCCCTCCACGCATCC